>JASCNY010000015.1:0-48969 GCA_031771845.1 Yueomyces sp. D-C8-1
GAATCGTAGTTTTTGTTTGGCCCAGCCATAGCATATGAAGAATCAGAGATCTGTTTCAAGCAAAAAAAAGAATTTTCAAAACAATAGTATACGCAACTCATCCTGCAGTAGTTTCTCTGGTGCTGGCACAACTTGAAAAACACAAAGTATCAGCAGAGATACTAGCAGAAGAGAAGAGTGTGCAGTCATCAGAAATCGCGCTTGCACGAAGCTTTCATAGATGGTTCGTAATTATTGTTTCATCGCAAATTTAACAGCTCATCTTCAAAAATCACGTAAATATTCTATGCAGAACAGCAGTAATGGATCGGTTACGGCCTGGTGACTCCCGTACTCAGAGGGAAACAATTGCGTGCAGCGTCAATAAAAAATGCTCGGATTGCATTGCGGTCAACAACAGTGGCACCACTGCCATCATATAGACTCACCGACCACAATGTCTCAATTCGACTTCTCTTGCTGGCTTCTTTGGAAGGCCTGCTCTCTTTTCTCTGGTGTCTCATCATGAGTCGAGACCCTCTAAGAAATCAGCCGACAATATTTTCGTCCATTCCGAAAGGATTTGTTTTTCTTGGGAAATGTTTACGTGGCACAGACAGCTTAAAGCATTCCGAGAAAAAATAACGAAGCGAACACCGCCTGGAGAGGTAAGCAAACCGAAAGGAACAACAAACAGCTTCTAGTTTAGCGCACTCAGATCCGTTTCCTCACTGCATTTGTCAATGGGTAAGACATTGTGTAGTGTGTTGGCTTTTTAAGCATATACGACCATTATGGATTTCTTGCATGAGCTGTATTCGTTTCTGCCTTTCAAAGTGGATATTGATCGGGCAATATGAGTTGTAATGACTGTATCCACATATGTTGTGTGTTTAGTACTATGTATTGTATGTGACGCTGATGCACTGAACTTTAAATTAAAAATAAACCATTGCATACAGATGTTTCACATTGCAACATTACGATTCTTTGCAGGTGAATCAATAAGTAAAAGGGAAAAAAATATTATTGTTGAATGAATGAAAAATAATATTCCCATTATGGATGAACCATGTGTAGTATCTTAAGAGTGGAAAATAATAGTACTTGCGTAGAAATGTTCACTCGTTATTGCGAGACTTCTACCTCTTCTGGCTCTGAGCAACGTTCATAAAATGAATACTAAAAAGTATGTTTCGATAATATGGTCAAATTTGCATCCTAGTTCTTACTTACATTGCTCTAACAGCTTAGTATAAGCACAATAAAATATACGCAAGGTTTTGCATCACATGCATGTTTTTTTCATGTTGTATTATTCAGCTCTTCTTAATAAATGTGACTATGTCAATCAATGCCATGTTAAGTGACAATTACATCAAATAATCTCATATACCTCTGCATCTATCAGTTAGCAAGTTCTCTCGTAAAAATTCAATCAAAAGATTCAAAAAAATTTCTGGTTTTCCTAGGTAAAAATATCTGCAAATGAGTATATGATAAGGGTATTGGTAGAGGTGATTTAATACAATTTCTTTTGATATTATGTTCCGAAATTATTGATACTGTTTGTTATAATTTCGAGCTTTAGGATCTTGCTGAGCTTTACAAATTATGTAACTATGTTTCCTATCACCATGAACTAATTGAAAAAGGATGTATGCTTCCAGAATATTATTCCATGCCAAGGTAATTTATGGTATTATCATATGAACGATCTACTTATATCTGGATGTCAAATGTGTTATTTGCTGTTTGTCTTTCCGGTCATCTTTTTCTAGACACTAGTGTATGTGGGAGTATGTTAATGTAATCTCTTTTGCATCATCACCTGTGGTCAATTTAGCAAGCTTGGTCTAAGAAAATAAATTAACACTTCTCTTGTATAACCCAGTAGAGCCCTGCATCTTTCATTGTTTTGTTTTATATTGATCTGTGGTACTCAAATATTATACTAATACTTGGTCAATAAGTTAGTTTAAGAAGTTGGAGAAATTCTATCCAACAATATATGCAACCACATTAATAGATTCTCCAATATTAAAATCAACTGGACTAATTTTTTTGTGAATCTCTTCCATGACTATAGCTTTAATGGATTTCTGGTCAAGTGGTATCTGTTTGAATTTTTCCTACTCTTTTATTATCTTACCAAAGGCAGAAACGAGAAGCATACAAGATAACGCCAAGGGAGCAGGCTAAGCACGTCTGCCTAATTTCCAAAATTGGACTAAAACAACTGACTTGTCGTGAGTTTTATCAAATGTTGGTCTCAGTTTTTAGCTTATTCCTTGATTTATTTTCTTAGTACACCGACTTTGCTACTACTAGATCATTTCTTATTATTATGATACTTTCTACTTTGGAGCTTAAATCCTCAAAGTCTGCGGTAAATCCAGATTCATTGTATGAGTGATGTTACCAATTTTTGATTTTGTCATAGGAAATATGTACGTATGGAGTTAGACCTGTGGTTTAGCCTTCATATTAGCTTGAGAAAGTAAGTTTCTGACACAAGTAGTGATTAAGATGTAATATAAGAAGCCATAAATTTATTTTTTTAAGTTCGTATTTGCAGCTAAGTGCATACTTGTGGTTCAAATACTGTATTTGACTTGAGGAGTTAACATACCCTATATGTCGAAAGTTCGAGAAATCCATACTTCACTTTATTTACCAGTGTTTTAACTTTCTTTGATTCTTTTTACGACCATATTCGCCAATGGCACTAATAATATTGGATAGTAATCTGGGTACAATCATAGTAAATATACAAAGTAAAAAGATACTGGAACATTACTTTTTAACAAGGAAACTATCCGTAAAGAATCAGCAAGCACTTGTTCATCCATGTGAAATCAATATATATCTGCACTGATCTGTTAGTCATTATATTTTTGCTGTAAGTTAAAATAACTTCATATTTTTGTTGCACTTATAATAAAGATATATCTGGTGAGAAAATATAGCAACCTATTAATCCAGATTATAACTTGGGCAGCAACTACAAAACCATTTTTTGTACTGCAGTTTACTTCAAAAGGAAAATCATAACTAAAGGATGCATGTTGTGTACTCTGTACTTCTACCCAAACTTACTGTAAAAAGTGTCGTCAAAGAATATTCCTCTAATAGCTAACCATCATTTTTGTTCAAGTAACGAGATCTGTTCTTAAATGTTCATTTACTTTAATCAATACAACAAATAGCAGCTAGTAAGATGAGGGCTCAAAAATTTATTTATCTTCAATGTTAAACCAAGTTTTCAAACGAAACAAAGTAAACCAATGAACTCTCCCAAAAATTATTTTAAA
This sequence comes from Yueomyces sp. D-C8-1, assembly GCA_031771845.1. Classification (NCBI taxonomy): domain Eukaryota; kingdom Fungi; phylum Ascomycota; class Saccharomycetes; order Saccharomycetales; family Saccharomycetaceae; genus Yueomyces; species Yueomyces sp. D-C8-1. The sequence continues at coordinate 3,294 of JASCNY010000015.1, forward strand.
TTTGATTCTTTGTTGGCGTATCAACTTCAACATTGTAGAGAAAATGAATAACTGATTCATAAACACACATTTGAACATCTTTTTTAGATTGTTCAAAGTTATTGAGATGAAAATATAATCTAAGTGGCATATAATTCACTACCATTGTATATTATGTTGCAGGTATCCTTTTAAAAAATTGGACCCGACAATTCATAAACATACTCTGTTCCCAACCAATTAATAAAGTTCTACCTTCAATTTTACGTTTGAAAGATGCCCTCAGTAAGTTCTTTGTCAATTTTTGTTGCAATAGGGTCCCCATTTTCCAAAATAACCCAATGTAAAAGTTGATTTATAGACGATTTCTGTAACTGGCTACAACATGGAGTGAAATTAATTAATCTCGCTTGTATTTTCTATTGCAAGAACAGTAGGTAATATTCTCTTTTGAAGTGATTTTATTGACAAAAAGATGTAGCATCAATCTGCTATAAAAAAACTCGTTCTACGTTTGATTATTTGAATTTTCTATCGTATTAACTAAAAGATTATTCTTCCTAATGGGTTTTATTTTTCTTGAAACAAGTTTAAATGTTAAAATACTTGCAAACATTTTTATTTCAGGTGCTTCCATTCAATATGTTTCATATTTGTATTTCTGTACAGTTCATTAAAAGTAAAAACACTTCAACCCAAAAGAACCTCTGAAAATAAATGTATATCAATTTGTTCATTTATTAATTTTTTGATTCAAGTCTTATGTTTGAGCAATGTGGATTGCACATATTATTCAAAGATGTCTTTGAACATTCTTAACATTGACAGGAAACACATTTTATTCAAAGGAAAACTCGAGCAGAAAGTAGATAGCAAAAAATCAAAAGAGAAAATAATTTGGTCATAGGGAACATTCTATTGAAAGGGCTATTATAAATATATCGATTCCGTGTTACAGAATGTCTTGAGAGCGATAGATGCCAAGATTTTGTTCCATTTTTAGCTACACATTCCCCAAGTAAAGTTCACTTCCGAGTTAATTGATTACTGAAGTAATCTTGGTAATATGTTTACTATCTACAAACACATATATTGGTACATGGACTAAGGTGGAAAAAAGAACTGAACTGTATGTGTCGGAAGTTCATTTGAACAGGGAGATGGCTTGCTATCATCTACATAAAGACTAGACAGAAAGAGATATCGAGAGCTTGGATGAGAAAGGTAGCACAATTGCAATCTAACAAAAATGTGCTTTAGTTGAAGAAAATAAGTTCAAGGACTCTATTTAATTTAATGAAGACTTGAAACAATAAGTCAGATTGGGGAAATCGGAGATAGAGGTAGCTCATAGGTTGAATAAGTAGAGCTTATTTGTATTTTGAATTAAATCTGTTTTGGGATGAGTAATGACCTCGAATTCATGGTTTAGTGCACAATATCTGAGCTAGCCGTTAGTGTTCAGATTTTGTTAAACAGGAAAGTTTAGAGAAAGTGTGAAAAACAGATATTCTGGAATATTCTTCAATATTAGAATGGTAAGAGCTCTATAATCTTTATCAGATTCAAAGTTACGAGGAAATTAATTTGTATACTTATTTTGGCTGTTTTTGACCAGTCAAGTCTGGTTCAGTAAGGGCCTATCATGTTTTAAATTGGTGGTAGAGAGAACAACCTTCTTTTTGATATCTTTATAAGAAGTGATTCAACTTCTGGGTGTGTTTTTCAATGTTCAAAACCTGAAATTGATGAAATATCTATTTGTTGCTGAAAAGTGTACTCTGGATTCATTGCTGAGCAACGGAATATTTGTAATGCAAAAATCGTATTGCATCTAGGCAAATTACTACTGGAAAATATACTCTCTACTATCCGACGAATTTGAAGAGGTAAGGATAGATATGTGGCCTCTTTGGGTTTGCAGTATGTTCAAATTTTTATACATTGAAAATTAAGCACCACTGCAACATTATTGAAAATTCGTGCAACTGGTTTTCTAGTTCAGTTTACTGTGATCGAACTGTAAAGATATAGACCTCAATAAACCTAGTGCACACAACTGTTGCTCAAGCATTCTTAATTATAGCTATATTTTTGATGACTGACACTTGGCGCGCGTCACAATTTACTACCGCCATATGAAGCATTCAGTGAACAATAACTATGAAACGTGTTTGGAAAGCTTGAAAGAAGCAATAAAGATATAAAAGTATTGAAAAGACCATGGCGATTCCGTTTGGTCATGAGTTTATTGTATTATTTTCATGAGATTCATTTGATCAAAAGAGTCCCGTTATGTAGTACTCTCTAAAAGATGCATAGCGATACTAAAATGGCAAAGAGTTCTGAAATCTGTTTGATCATGTAAAGTACTCATATAATACCCAGCATAGACAACGAAAGAGAGAGTATTGGCATCAAGCTCTCTTCTATAAAGACAATATATGCATCGATGGAGTCGGCACAGTCATTAAACTTGTATATACACACAGATACTTCCCGAACTTATTTCTTAAAGCTCTTTGGATAGAACATTCAATGAGGAAAACTATTAGAATACAAAAACCTATTGAAAAAATTTATATAAGAGAAACAAAAATAAGCAGAAATTAATAGCCGCCATATCTCCCAAAAGGAAACTGTGGCTTTTGGCAGTGAGTGCTTTCCAAAATGTTCACGCAGCTGGTGTTTCAACAAAATAGATGATAAGACCGGTGTTTTGACCGTCAGACCCAGGGAATGTGCCATATTCGGTACTGTAGGTGGTAATGAACGTGCCTGTCCAGCTAGTAGGCTGAACCAGGACAGAAGTTGGCAATATCTTTGTTGGTGTGTCCACATAGAACACTACTTCGATTGTGTTAGTCTTGTCACCGCCGAAAATTGTGGAAGTTTTGGTGTCGTAGGTGTCAGTGTAAAAGTTAGACCAAGGGGTAAAGGTTGTCGTCGAGGTAGTTACAGTTGGAAACGAATTCTCTGGAGTCTCCACAAAGTAAATTGTCTTGATATAAGTTTTAAGTTTATCTTTCCCGGTATTAATGATAGTGGATGTGGAATACGTGGAAATTGTAGAGCCTGTCCAACCAATGTACTTGGTAGTTGTAAGATGCACATATGGCGTCTCGACATAGTAAATTGTCTCAGCGGTTACTAAACCGTCTGTTCCAGTAACGGTAAAGATGGATGTTGAGTAAGTCGTAATAGAAAAGCCTTCCCAGCCTGTGGTAGTTGTGGTTAAGGCTGTACGGACTTCTGGAGTCTCGATGAAGTAGATTGTCTTGACATAGGTTTTATCATTATCTTTCCCGGTATTCGTGATAGTGGTCGTCGAATACGTGGATATGAAATTGCCGGTCCAGTCTGTATACTTAGTAGTTGTCAGATGCACATATGGTGTCTCGACATAATAAATCGTCTCCTCAGTGACCAGACCATCTGCCCCAGTAATGGTAGTCACGGACGTGGCATAAGTCTGGGCGGACGAGCCATCCCAACCTTTAGTGGTTGTAGTTGAGGTTGCACGGCCCTGTGGAGTCTCGACGTAGTACATTGTCACTATGAAGGTGGTGCCATCTTGCATGGAAGTGTAGATATTAGTAGAATACGTCGATATGGAAGTGCCTGTCCAACCATTGTAGTCGGTAAATGTAAGATGCAAATATGGCGTTTCGACGTAGTATATCGTCTCAGCAGTGACCAATCCATCTTTTCCAGTAATGGTAGTCACGGACGTTGCATAAGTCTGGGCGGACGAGCCATCCCAACCTTTAGTGGTTGTGGTCGAGGTTGTACGGACCTGTGGTGTTTCCACAACGTACACAGTTACTGTAGTCCGAATGCCGCCTGGTGCATCAATGTAATAAGTTTCAGTATCACACGTTGAGACAAAGAGGCCCGTCCATTCAGTGTACTTTGTCGAAGTCGAGTATACTGGTGAGTTAGGATTTGTATATACGTAATAATCCGTCTCATAAAAAAAGTATCCATCTCCAAGATCATAGAAACTGTCAGTGGTAGAAGTAAAGTCGTAGTAGCCCGTCCAAGAGTCTTTAAATGTTCTTGTAAAAGTACTCGTTGACCACGTTGATGGAAAGTACACCCACAAATGTTGGATTCCATTACCATAACACGCAGGATCAGCCCTTGTACTAACAGAATTCTGGTTCCAACCAATAAAGGTTTTAGAAACATAACAAACCCTGCCGCAATATGCAACGTCATAGCAAGGAACGGGGGTCTCGCTATTGTGGTGCAAACCACTTGCCAGCGCTCCTTCGCGCAATTCAACATCTGCATCTTCCAAACCCTCACTCTGGTAACTAGGGTTTGACGATGGAACAAGAGATGTTGAGACCTGAGTTAGGTGTAGACGTTCTCCATCCAGTGGGGCACTGCTTGAGGCTGGGATAGCATCAGTTGTTGTAGTAGTAACAATGGATCCAAGGTTCATGGAGGAATAGGAAACGTCAGAAATAGAGCCAGGAACTGAAGAGTAGGTAGCGTTAGTTAAAGGTGTCGGGATGGCATACCCGAGAACCTTGGCTACTGGACACAGCAATAGGGCTGGAAGAATCTGTGAAAAAATCATTTATCAAAGTTCCCTCAGAGTAATAAAATTTGGGAGAGCCAATGGTGTTTTTGTAGTTTGGATTTTTTGTATATATATTTTTCTTGAGTTTGGTCAAATTTGAAATTTGTGATTTGATACCTATCTAGCTAATTGGATGGGTCTTTTCTTGAAGATTTGTGGTTTTTTTTTCTTGAAAATGTCGCTACTAGCTGGTGTTGAGTTTATGAGACATAGATGGGGATAGCTTTTGAAAAATGAGAAATATAAGAGACGTCACAAGTGAAAATGCTGTCATTCCAAACCTTTATATACAAGAAGTTCTTGTCATTTTCAGGAAGATCCAAAGTCTTCGATCGATGTTATAGGACGCTCTTTTGGAACAAAATTTACTCATACCCATTTAGGTAGAGTGGGTTTTGTAGAAACTTTTGGAGAAATGATAGTTTCCCTCTCTGTGAGATTTGTGGATTAGGTGGAGCCCAGCAACTGTTCAATACATGAAACAGAGTGGGGATTAGTACAGGTCTACTCAAAAAAAATCTTCTTGACGTCTACTCAAAAAAGTCTTCTTCACGTCTTCCATATCGTTGGAACAGAGATAATGGCGGAGAGACGAAATCATGCATTCCCAAAATCTATATGACTATGAAACAGCGTTGAGGGTTAGGATCATCTAAAAAGGGAGCCTTTTGCTCTCTTGTTTCTGGAAAAAGCCTACTCTCTTAGAGCTAACAACGCCAATGACAGATCATCAAAGTTTAACTGGATCCACCATGTTTTGGAATATTTTTTTCTTCCTTGGATAAGCGTTTTATCCACTGAATCATCAAATTACTCGACGATGGCAAAAGACGACTGGGTCATTCATAAGGCCTGGATACGCATCGTTCAATGAAGTTCCATCGCCCTATTAAGCAGGATTTTACAGAGTGTTGTTGAGTAAATTGTACTAGGTTATTCATGTTTGGTACGACTTGTTCAACAAACTGCGCTAGGTTATTCATGTTTGGTACGATTTGTTCAACAAACTGCGCTAGGTTATTCATGAGCAGTCATCAAAAACTATCAGCAGCCCAATACTACTACCAAACCAAATCACTTTCAGGCATCTCTTGCGAGACTTTTCGATTGAAAAAGAAGGGAATGTAGAGCATATGGATACTATCTGGGTGTTAGGTATATGTGTAAACAGTATTTTCTACCACAGATGCCTGTTTCATATCCAGCATGAAAGCTACGTTAGGTACAAATATTAGTTGTTTTTCTCAGGGTGGTAAATGTAGTCACATATAATTTTTCATAGGACTTCTTCTGTTGACAACACGAGCAATCGTGAAGGACCTACAATTATGAAACATGTAACCTGGCCAAACATCACCTACATTTTTGTGATCACAAGAGGAATCGCAGGCTCACCAGCATTCGCTGTCCTCTTTGTGCTTCGCAACGATATTTCAGCTGAAGTGCGACGTGGTGCCTGAGCATTTCCAGTAATGAATGAGAGAATTTGTGGCACCAATGTATACTTTACAAGTATCTGACCCGACACAATACCGTGTGTCAGTCGTAATCCGTATATTCTAACATGATATGCTCCACGAAAATACTAGTCTACTCTGTGTGAATTTAATCAAATTTAGTATTGGGTCTGATAGCTGAACGCCCCCCTCCTGACATTGGGACAGGCCATTGCAACGAGTAATTTCCTCTTTTCTATTTTTTTAATTAAAAGACCAGCTTAGCTCGAAAATTTCAAACTATGCTTTTCATAACTTGTGGTTTTCAGCCAAGCTACACGCAAATAGCGTATTATTAGTTGTATAATTTTGCATATTGAAAAGGTACTTTCAAACACTGAGTTTCTCTCGTTTGAAGCCACTTCTCAACTTGTATCCTCGGAGAGGCTTTATTCAGGCATGGTGGCATCATCCAGAAGTCATGTTGGATTGCTCAAAATAATCGCTACCATACATAAAACTGTTCCACAGTTTTTACATAGACAAAAGTATTTCACGAAGAGTTTAAATTTCAAATCTTTGAGTATACTCTGAGCTTCTTATATTTTGCAGCAATTAGGAAGGACAGAATAATTGTCATATTTGGTACCAAAAAAAAAGAATAGGCAGGTGTGCTCTCATCTTCAACCTTGGCACAATAATGTAATGATTCATTCAAAATAACATCAGGACTTGGTAACTGGGTGATTATTGGATAACAACGTTAAGCTAACTACCCAAACTTTTCACTTCCTACGTTCTTAGCAGTAGGACTACCAAAGCTGGTTATAATTCTGATAGCCGCTGTGCTTGTCTGATCTTGTATCATTGCAGTCAGAAATACTTAGTTTCTTCTAGTTAGGATTTGTGATTGCTTTTTGTGCTTTCTATTGTCTTGTATCTTGGCATTATTTCAATTTCTGCTATTACAGAAATATTTAAACTGAGGGATACATTCATCATATTAATCAAGTTAAAGTTCCTGTCGTCGTTAAAAAGAGAGCGTTTAGAAATGTGAATGTTGAATTCACTTTATGTAAAACATGATTGTGAAATTTCTGGCTTAGATATGTCTTGACCTCTGAGACAACCGATGTACTACACAGTTGGTCTTTCTCGAAAAAAATGAAATATTTCAGTGACATTTTGAAAGGGTTGAAAGAACACAGCTTCTTTAAGTATCGATATACTATTATTATGAATTCAAAACGAGAAAGCTGATCTATGATTGAAACTTTCGCACACACTCTGGCACGTAGTTAAACCTTTACTAGGCCTAGTACTTTCATACAGAATAAATCAATATGTGCAACTTAATAAGTTTAAACTACCGTTAACACATATATGAATTGCATATTTAGAGCACTTTTGCTTGAAGCAAAATGAATGCATGTATATACGATTCTTGTTCCTCATATATTTCTCAAAGGTTCAGCTGAGACCTGTATCAACAAGAAAGAGAAGTATTCAGCATATAATTGAGCAATTACAAAAGTGATGTTCATAAAATACTGAATTCAATTACATTAAAATACTCGAATTAATAAATCAGAAAGCTTATACTTCCAGACATAGCGTCTTCTATCATGAGCAAACCAGTAATATATTGCTTTAATGCAATCTTTATTCATATATTAGAACTGCAAATATAATGCTATTCATAGTTCCTAAAACTTAGCAGCAATCCTTAGTACTTCAATCTTTTGTATAGTAATTTGTTTAGAATCTGGCATACTGATACATAGTGAACATTATTTTTTAGAATAAAACTTCATTTAACAGTAGTACTGATATTCATGTCGTTATTCGGAATTACCTTAACAGCAACTCAAACAGGAGGTCTATCTGACCAGATTAGCCGCCAAGCTGCAATTTTGCTAGAATTGCAGCTACAAAGATCCCAAGAACAATCAATGTTTTGAAATGTGGAGCTTCACTGCCATAAAACAAAAGTAAAGATAATACCTACAACCATTATAGCAGAATTGTAAAGTTACTTAGCATTATTTTGTATCGACATTGATAATACTATTTTTTTTACTTTTAATACATCTTCCCTACTCTTAGCTGTTCACTAATTATTAGTTGCTAGCCAATTGGATGTATGTGCTAACTACTACTATATCTGTCTTGTTACAATTAGTTGCCTTTTAATACAATGCATTCAGCTTTTTTAACAATAAAGTAGTAAATTAAATAAATGATGGTTTGTACTCAATTCAGTTCAGTTGTGAATATGATGGTGAATTTATGTCTATGGTTCAATCAAAAATTTCATGTCTTGAGAAGGTGTTCATTGAGAATAAGTTAACCAGGTAGTTAATAGTTTTACAAAATGCAAATTCCAAACTCAAATGTCAGAGAAGATTTCAAATGGCAATAGTTATCTTCTTATTTTGAATACAACAAATGAGCAGGTATAGCAGGTTCCCTGGTAGTTTTTGCTTAACGATATCTTCAGAATTCCGTATTACCTTATTGACTTTAGGTTCAAAAATTTAAACAAATAATGTTGGATATTAGACTAAACTCTCACCCCTTTCCGCACCAACCACTGGTTACAGTATTAGAAGCTATAAAAAATTTACAAATTCTTGATGGTAGTGCAAAACTGATTGGAAGAAAAATATGGATCTGAGCTAGAGTAGCAATCGGTGCTCCACAATTTACTGATAATGAAAAGACATCTTATTATATACACAATAGGCTGGCGTATTGAGTTTAGATAGATGATTTTCATAGAATTTTATTTATTACTACCAGTCACAGTTACCTTTATTAAATGTTATTCCTCTTTTACAAGCTGTCACCAGACGAAACACACGATGGTATTGTTCAAGAATTATATCTGCAGGTGATACTGAGATAATTCACATTCATTAGGTGATTGATTTGAGGTTTGATACTGGTACACATCTTCCTCATTGAAATATAACAGATATAGCCGCTGATATCATCAAACAGTTCATATCAGGTTATACTAGGACGTATTTGTACGGTGATGTTACTAAACATTTTCAAAATCCTATGAATTAGTACAAACTGAATTAGGTCCTTTGTAATGTGGATAACGAAAACACTGACCTGGAAAGTAGAGCTTGAAGAAGAAGTGATTATTAAGAATAATAAATATTAAAATAATTAATAGTAAATATTATTCAGGTTTTGGTAATTAAGATATTGCAAAGGCCTTGTATGCAAACGATTTCCAGGATTCTTTGTAATGGCGTATAACAGTTATAGATGGTGGTAATACAGACTGTAACTTATTTGCGAACTGAGATGTCATTCGTGGTGAAGCCTAAACTAACTGATAAAAATTCGATTATCATTGCAGTGACCACAAGGATAGAGTTTACTGTGATACTATCTGATGTCAGTTGCAAAAAATACAAGAAATTGAGGCTTATACACCGGTTGACGAGTTCTAATATTTTTAATAATTTTACCTCAAGTTCTTGGCAATTATTATCTAAAGTACTGGCAGCATTGTACGAAATCGATTGTAAAATTTACGATCAAGATATTTTCGCTCTCAAGAAGTTCGAATATGGTCGTGCCTCTTTCCTTATGCTCCAACAAGTTTCTTCAGGACTACTGTGCTTCATATTTGAACTTAATTTTTATCTTTTGTAGATTGGTCTCTGGACTCTAGCGTTACTTCGGTCCGGTTTATAGTGTTAGTTGAGTTTATAATTAATAGTAAAGTTAATAATAGATTGGATAGTTTGTATATTGAGTTCATCTATATGTATATTATATTGCAAATCTCCATCCTACTCCTTCAGGAACAGGCAATATAATCAAATAGTATATAGTAAATGTTGTGAGAAGATGGTAGAATTACCGTCATTTATATACGATTGAATTTGTAGCAAGCACATCTTGTTATTTGTTTACCAATAGTCTTCTATGGAAATGGAAGATGCTGGTTTGTTGGACAATTATTGCCAGAAACTCTCCTTATTAGTCGTCCAATGGTTTTGTAATGTTAGCTAGTTAACTATTGTCGCCTTTTATTTAGTGACGCGACTTTTACCATTTCACATTACTGACCACAATTATCATTACTTCATCGGTTTGAATCCTCTGTGAGTTTCTTCCTATCAGTAATGTTGAATAGAATTAACATTTTAGCAATTTTACTTCCCAATGTCTTGTATATGATGTTATATATTTTGGTGAAGTTTCATAGATAGAGATTGATTATTTTAGTAGATGCATGAAGATAATCAAACGAAATTAGAATATTTCTTGAAAATATAAATCGTAACTAAGTAAGTTTATTGTTAGGCTCTCTAATCGGCAGTATATCTAGACTTTGACCTCAAATATGCTCCATATTTGTAATAAAATGGAGAAATAGCTGCCAATATCAAACCAACAAAACCCAGAATAGATGAGCCCCATGCAACTGGATACTTTTTTGTAGCCAAGTTTTTGAACAAATATTCACTAAATGTTGGAAGGCCAGCAGCAAATGAACCACGCACAAAACTGTTACCACCAAAAACAGATGCAACATGATCAGGATAACAGTATGCCAGGTAGATAAAAGTTATTTGGAATAAAATAAAAGTAGCGAATTGGAAGAAACCTTGACTGATGATAGGTAACATCCAATGAATTTGCGCTGTCCATCCAAATAAGAACATTGACATGGGAAAAATCCATGAAGTCAATATTATCAAAAGCAATAGATCCTCAGGTACAAAAGAATTATCAGCGTATTTTGGTGTAATATAGTATTGCATAAAAATATGGAAGGTAGCATAGCCAATAATAGCCCCAATACAAAACCCCATGGCACTAACACCCATTGTAATAGGTGTGAACTTATAAAGTGCGATATAAACTAATGGATTAGCTTCGAAGAAAACATTTGAGACACCATAGACAACAGCCAAATACAAATCGAATGCAAGAATAGTTGGTTCTTTAATAATCAGTAAAACAGGTTTCAAGAGACAGCTAATCAAAAATTTACGTATACTGGCAGAAGCTTCATGAGTAACTTGTGCTGTATAATATCTATTATCGCCAGTTTGTTTTCTTAATCTCATTGCTCTACGATGTAAAATGTTACCATGTTGTGTTTCAGGAAAGAAGAAGAATGTGAAAAGTATTACCAAAATTGATAACCAACAAATTAGCCAAAAAGTCCATCTCCAATTCGTGCCAGCAATAATAGATGCACCAATCAATGGACCTGTAATGGGTGCTATAAGAGTAGTGATAGACCATACACCAATATAATATGGCAAGATTTGTGGATGATATAAATCACCCATTGTTGCGCCAGAGGTAGCTAAAGGTGGAGAGCTCAATACACCAGCAATGAATCTTATAACTATCAAACCTCCAATATTATGAGTTGTAGCACAACCAATCTGAAATATGCAAAACATGAACAAAGTAACCATATAAATCCACAATCTGCCAATTTTAGCAAATTCAGATAACGGCGACAAAATCATTGGACCAATACCATTACCTAAAAGATAAACTGATAATATCAAAGTTCCCACTGGAAATCCAACATGAAACTCTTTTTGGATTTGTGGTTGGCTAGGAATATATACACATAAACCCCAGTAACAAAGACATGTCATCACCATAGTTTCTACCATCACCAAAGATTTTTTCCATACAGGCCAATTTGGTGGAAATTCTGGATCTTCAGGATCATCCCATGCCACTAGGAAATGATCGTTTTCCTCAACCTTCAATGACGACTTGACAGTATATTCTTCATGAATTGAGCGTTTTGGGAGATCTGTAATCTCAGCAGTGCAAGACGAAGTACCAATGTCTGGACTTAGAGAGCTCCCTTCTTTCCTATCCCTTTTTAAATTTTCAGTATACTCAACTATCCCAAGATATTCTAGAACATCAGTTGCCGCTGTATTTTTAAAATTGAGCAGATATGTCATCGCCATATCTTAAGTAAGGTTCATCTTATGTTTCATTTTTTTTTTTAAACCAGTTGAAATTTTATCACCAGGAGCTGCAGATACTTACGTTGAGTATTCCACTTAGTCATGATGGATAATGACACGTATGTAGACATTTTTTAAAATTTAGGATTAGTTTTAAATATTCTGTACCGTCCCAATGAAAATACTTTATATTTTTTTGGTCAAGTTTCTCGGTCGAAGAACTTGGTCAAGTAATTTTTTCACTACGTTAATCCAAACCTAAGTTACATAGTCATTGTCTACCAGATTGGCAAAGTACCACAATTTGATGCTGAGTGTTTTTAGATACTTCACGTCAATCATGTTTGGTCTTTTTTTTTTTGAACTCTGCATTTTCTTGTTCTTCTTGGTAAATACTCTGTTCGAGCACTCAATTACAGCCTTTCCATTCAATTACTGACATTATAAAAAGGTATGCTGGAATTTTTGGTAATAAAAGTCCTTTGTTGGTGTTGATCTCAGCTGATGTAATGTTATGTATTGATTTGTTATTATTATTTAGCTGCTTGGCAATAATGATTAGAATTTTAGCAGATTGCATAGTTCTAATGACAGTAAATTGTACGGAACGAAACATATAAAAAGATAAATTTTCTACCAACTATTGAACTTGTTCAACTTATATATTTTTTCAAATTTTGGAACAAAAGTCCCAAATGCTCCATTTGCCTATTATTGTTCTAAAAAAATTGAAGAAGAAGCTGCTTGGGAGTTCTTAAAGGAAAGTCAAAAGGGTGTTACTTTTAAACTATCGACCGTTAATCTAGTTTTAGTTTCTCTCCCAGAAGTATGTGATGAAAGTGTTCGTGAAACTATGAATAGTTCTTGTAAAACTATCAATGCAATTTTGAAAACTTCTCCACATAAAAATTGAGTATCGTTGGTGAAAATGAATTTATTGATGTTCGTGATCTTTCAAAAGCTCATTTAATTGCATTTCAAAGAGAAGATCTATTGGCAAAAGACCTTTAATGATTAAAGGTATATTCAGGCCACAGACAATCGCTAATGTCATTATTGAGGACTTTCCATAGTTTTAGAATCCAGAGAAAACTTTCAAAGCATTTATATTGTTGAACTCGGTCAAGTACTAGTTATTGTACTTAGACTTGATTAACCAAGCTATAGGGTTACTTCAGTCCGTTTTTCAATGTAAGTTGAGTTCATGATCAATAGTAAAGTTAATAATACAATGCATTTATGTTATTGTAACCTATGTATGTGTATAGTATGTAGTCTCCTTTCTCCTCCTCTTAGGAACACGCCATATAAACTTGTATATAATAGTTGATATGTTAAGATATTGGAACTTCTGTCTTTTATATACGACTGAAATTGTAGCAAGCACATCTTGTTTTGTTATGTTAGCTAGTAAAATATTGCCGCCTTTTATTTAGTGACGCGAATTTTACCATTTCACATTATTGACCACAATTATCATTTATTCATCACCTTGAATCCTTTGTGAGTTTTTTCCTATCAGTAATGTTGAATAGAATTACCATTCTGATACAAAGCCGTCACTTCACTTAGTGTTTCACATTTCTGTAATCTTTGGCAAAAGAATATCTTTGGTGTACAACGAACACATATTTTCCAATACTATGTGGTGATATACATATTCAACAATTTGCAGAAACAGTAACTTTACTTAAAATAGATTATATTTTGAAGGAGCACCTTTTCTCAACACAACCATGGAAAGTGAAAAATATGTTGATGTTTTTAAGATACAGTGATTGGTTTGATTGAAGTACAGCTTGTAATTACGAATACCTTGGGGAACTATTTCTGAGTTATCTCATAAACTTACCATGTAATATGTACTGGAATAGTGCAAAAATTTCTTGATTGTTCAACTATATAATTGTTTTTGTCACTGCCATAGAGATTATTCGACATTAGTTTCAAGTCTCCTGAGTGGTTTGGGTTATCAGTATACCCGAGGGCTCTAGGGCACATATATGTAGATCCATCGTATACATTTGATTGAAAACCCTTTTTCAGACGGTCAATCAGTTCAGAGTTGGAAATGAAATAAAGGTTATATGCAAGCAGTATCTCCTATCCTAAACAATTTTTTTTTTTGCAAGCAGACCTGATCTAACAGACCAATTAATGAGATCGCCAACTTCAATCAGCAAAAGTACTGGAATATTTATAGTAATTACCTTCTATTTTGCTAATTATAAGTAAGAGATTTCTGGTTCAAACAGATGTAAATGTACCAGATTTCGCCTTCTAATGTCATGCAATGTAGGGATAGTTTGCTGTCACTTCCTTTGGATCTTTTTACCAAACTTAGCCCATGGGAAGTTTTATGTACAGTTATTAATATCTGTAATGGATGTTGTATCATATTTGAACTTTCGAGTATAGTTAGAACGTCACTACTTATTAGAATTTGTCAAAATATGAATAAAGTAGAGATACTGTAAAACTCAAATTTCACCTCTGAATCACATTCTGATTATGTATGGATATCTTATGCTTATATGCTTTATATATTCATGAGATCCTACTTGGAAATGAAATGGTGAGGTTTTTTAAAGTTTCCTGATGAACGTGAAAGTTTAGAATACTACTTCAAGGTTTTATGTCACACTGAAAATTTAAAATATTTTCTATTCATGAGAAGAGATAAATCGGTAGTTAGATTGGTATGGTTCTGATGTCTTGTTGTGCATGTATTTTTCCCTCAGTAGTTTCAGCAAAAAGTAAGAAGAAATTCAATCAAAACATTTTGCAATAAACCACTTTTAAATTTGATTATTGAGCAAATTATACTTGGTTTCATCCATAATCTTTGAAAAATCTAACATAAAACTTTCTTGCAATGGAGCATCTTATCAGTTGAATACTGTCAATGAAAACAGTGACCTGTCAGGTTTGTAATTTCTTTCAAACGAAAGACTACCTTTAACGTTCGTATTGATAAAGTTAAAATATATGAGATATTAGATCCAGTAAAGCAAAATTAATCATTCAATTAAATTTCTTCTTGGTGTGAAAAATATCATTAAGATGATGTATTTTATAGTTCTATTCCGGTCAGAAAACCAATCTATTTGTGGTAATAATTAGGACATTTCATATTTGAATTTCAACAATTATGATCAACAGATGTAAAGTTTAATACTACTTGACTTTGAGGCCCGTGAAGCATATCTTTCTTTCTCTAAATACCCAATGATAAGTATTGTCTATTGATAATTTATATATTTATGTAAAAAAAAATAAAGGTACGATGTCATAGTTTTACTAGCTATACATTTTTGAATGTAATTGAATTCAGAATATATCAATGTATATTATGAAGGCTACTAGACCATTTTTTGAAGTATCATATATTACTGTAGTATTAAAAGATAGAACTACAATTTGATAGTTTCTTGAGACTCGAACTTTGTATATTCTGTTAAAAGCTTTTTTCCCAGAAAGATTTGTCTTCAGCTCGATATATAGAAGATCCCCATAAATATCATAAGCGTCATAAAATTCTCGATTGAGATTTTTCTGGAGTTCTTCGAATATATATCAATGGTATATTGAAAACAAGATGGTTTTCATGGAGGTGTATTTAGGATTTTCTTTTATTAGCAGTAAGAGTGAAGACGAAAAGGATTCCTTTAAAGTAAAGCACTAGAGGCAATTGCCACTCGTTAAAGTCTGCATTAAGATACTTCAAAATAAACTCTGAATTCAAATAGCGCAATCATGGCACTTACAACAGTCACTATATTTTTTTATCAAACGTCTCACTTGTTGGGTATATATTATTTTGTAAAAGCTGAAACATACAAGAGAAATTCAATGCAACTAGCTAAGAAATAATATATTGTACATTTTCAGGCGACATAACCTTGGTTCTCAGAAAATTGTACAATAATTTCAAGATTTATTGTGTAAGATAATTTAGAGCATTTTGTGTCATTACAGGAAGATATGGTAATAATCGTATTAAAATTTCACAAGATTTTAAGCCCTGGCTAGAACCATTCATGATGAGAAGCCGTTTGATTTGTTGTAAACACTTAACATTTCTATCCAGTTGCTTATCATAAATTATGTGCAAAGATTATACAAAATGATTTGTTTGAAGGAATAAAACTCGACATTAAGTGGGCACCCTCTTTCCAAAAGTGTAAGAACTTAATTTGAACCGGAGTAAATAGAGACTTTCCAAGAAGTTCAACAAAAGAGTAATGGAAACCATGGTAAAGAAAATTGCTTGCAAAGTAACAAAATAGCTAGTACACAGGTAAGTAGAGACTTGCTTCGAGTGTATGGCATGATTACTACCAGGATAAGTACAAGGTTGCTTAGCAAATATTTGTGAACAGAGTAAATAGTTAAAGTTAGAGTAAATAGTTGGGAACAGAGTAAATAGATACTTACTAAGCAAAGAGTCAAAGCCAGAGTTAACGTTGAGATCTTCTCAGAGTTCGAACACTTGTTTTGATGTCGGAGTAACCTTAAGAGTTTTCACACCAGAGTCAACAAAGAAGATCATCTCGTTGTCGGTTATCGCCAAGTGAATTAATAAGCTTTTTCTTTGTTTCTTGTACAGTAAGCTAATCACAAATCTCCTTCTTGGACATTACGGTAATAACTACTCTAGTGAGAAGTTGCTACAAAAGTATGTGAGAGGGGTGTCTAAGGACTCAAAGAGGGGTACTTGGAACCATAACGGTTCGTTTCCAATTCAAAATCATATATTCAAGACTAAATAATACGTTTTCAATGCGTAATGAAGCATACATAATATAATATGTAACAACGTGTGTTCAAAATGGACAAGGACACCACTAAGATATACGTACTTGAAAGTAGTTTACTGTAGATATCGGTAAATATGTACAATTAGAGATGGAAGACTCCAAATGTGGAGCCAAGAGGTGTATGAAGTCCGTTGTTTCCCCACAAATCCTTGTAAAACCTGCTATTTCGCAACATTTTTCAACAGTTTACTATTTTATTCAAGACACAGTTTACTATTCCACTGACAACATAGGATATTTTCTACTGACAACATCAACAGAATATTTTATACGGACAACACGGTCAACGGTTGCGTTGGTTCAATATTCCAAATGGAACAGACTTCACCTCCACCTGAAGATCCCTATGCATTTTACAATCGTGTGTTTCCACACTCTCACCTCACAAATGTGTTTCCACACTCTCTACACGGTGTGTTCTTGTTGTCTTATCAGTCACCGTTTGCGGTCGCTGATAGGTGTCAAACTACATGAATTGTTAAATAACAACGTGGTGTGCATTAATTATCACAGGAAATGTGAAACAATCTGCAATGCAGAAATTGACATGGCAATACCAAGGCGAGGCTAAAACATATCAAAACTCCACTTGGTAGCACCCTCATCAGGGCGGTACCCCGCTATGTGATCTACAATCTGAGTCTGAATAGAATATCCGATAAGAAATATAGTCTTTAGTAATTGTTCTTGTAAGAGATAGTTCCGCTTTGGTCTGGTTTACTCTGCTTTGGTCTGGTTATTTGGCAAATATTATCTTTAGCTGTTGAATTACTGTCGCTGAGCTTATTAATGGTGGTAGATGCGGTGGCCGCTTGCGGCGACAATTCCGGGTGCTGGCGGGGCCCGGAATTGCGGCCTGTTCGGGCAAAGCCCGGACTCTGCTAAGAAACAGAAATATACTGTGCCTTTCTAGCCAAGAAGAAGACACATTTTGGCAGCGACAGCAATTGGTTTTTGCATATATAGCCAGTGTTAGATGTACTTTGTGTTGGTATTTTGTGTGTGTTTCAAAGTTTTCATATATGTGCATGTTCATTGTGTCGAATGTGTGTGTTTCTTGATTTAATGCTAGAATATGTAGATATTTAAATATTTAAAAAAATATTCAAAGGTCAGTGGGTACAACACTTGCAGTTTAAGAAAAGCTTTAACATATTGGAGTTGGTTACAGCTTGAATTATCGAAATTTAGTAAGTTTGAATTATTGAAGTTTACAGAAGCTTGAGATAGTTTGTAGATATGTCATCTAAAAACAATAGTAATAAAAATATTATGCAAGCTGGATATTCCAAATTTGGATGTTCAGCTTGTAAAATGGCACATTTGAAATGTGACGAATCTTTGCCTATTTGTACCCGTTGCCAAAATAAAAATATAGATTGCCACTATCCAAATGGTGTTGCACCTTGCTTAACCGTTAATGGTGGAAGATTCTTAACGACAAGAATGGGTATAAACAAAAATACAAAACAGACCAAAATGAAAATTAGAGTTAGAGAATTTAAATCAACTAATTTTTTGATGGAAACTCAATTATGTTTTACACATAAAGAAGCAAAAAAATTTATCAAAAGTTTAGACAATAAGTTATCAAATTTTGATACTCATGACAATAAATCATCAAAAGTAAACACAATTCATGATACACTTTCAGATGTACCATCAAAAATAAATACAAATGATGAATCGCTCGCAAATGATCCATCAAAAATAAATACAAATGATGAGTCGCTCTCACATGTTAATACTCATGAAAAAATCACAGGTTCAGTCACACAATCCAATTACCCACAGCTCAAAGATGGAAGTACTTATTTTGCCAATAAACACTCTTCATTTGCATTCAAAAATCCAAATCCATACTCTAAAAATTCTAATAGTACCACCAAAAATATAAATAAAAAACATCTCACATTACCTTTGATTGAGATTTTACCAAATTCTCCTGAAATTTCAGACACCAATTCACCTATCGAAAGTCAAGATATCTGTCAAGATAATCACAACATCAAATATACTCTTCAACAATGTAATGGACAAACTATACTTGATGAGGCCAAAAAACCATATATACATAATGTTCAACAAATTCCAAGAATTAATTTGAATAACATTCAAATTGATAATCCAGAAAACTCTTACAATACTGGAAAGTATGATAACTCTCCAGAGAAGATTTTTGAAAAAGTACATTCGTTAGATCTTGACATCTCTAAACTATTTTCACCTTCAGATATCAGATTTACAAATATACTCAACTTCAACAATCAAGAAGATAATTTGATTGATATGCCATATATTAATACTATGTATTCTGATATTACCAACATTCGTCATGAGAGTATATCCACTCTCATAAAAAATGATCCAGTTGCCATTGTTTGTCATGAAAAATATCCACAAGCTATTACAGGTCGTAATTATTCTAGTATTGGTAACAGACATAATTTAAACATGGACCAAGATTTACACCTAAAATTGAATGATCCAGAGTTATTTAAATTTTGTTGGAAAATTTATATTGCAGCTAGAAGAATGAACGAATCATTAAGGTTTACTGATTTATTATCTGAAGTTTTCGTCAAGGCATTTCTCTCTTTGAGTAACAACAATCCATTGATTCAACAATGTATTCGTTACTTTGGTTCTCATATCGTTCGTCAATATTATAAAACAAATAACCAAGAATTATTGGCCAATCTATGGGACCAAAATGTTAGGATGCCAAGTTTAAATATTCTCCTGAGCTCTGCACAAACATTGAAGAAAGAATGTAATTCATTGAATGATCTGTATATCCTTTTAACACTATTTGTCATTATTTTTGAAAATAATAGCTTCGATGTTAACTTTAACTGGCACTTAAATTTGAATTACATTGGTTCCCTCATAAAGCTTATAGAAGAATATCCTAACAAGGAAAGTCAAAATGACTCTCAAAGTTCTAATTTATCACTCTACTTTAGAATGATCAAATTTATGTTTCTTCAACATCAGCTCTACTTAATGTTTTTTTCAACAGATGAATTGGTAGAGAACTTTCATGATATATTTCAAAAATCTATACAAGAACTTGATTTCCCCAAAATCTGTTACCTCGAAAACAGTAACTTCAATGTATTTTTGGGAACATCTAATGAATTAAATTTGATAATCACTAAGACAGCGATGAAGATTTCTGAATGGAAAAATAAGGGCATCGATCTAACAAGGCTCAATATATTGAAGTTGAAATTTTATGAGGAAAATGATATGCTGATTAGCAGTTTACAGACCTTTGCAGCATCAGTCCTGCCCCTACTAGATCTAATCGGTGATACAAAAAATGTAAACACATTTACTACATCGTTACGGCAAATTTCCAATCTCAAGAAGAGGATTTCACTCAAATTAACTAATGAAACTTTGTGCAATGCTTTAAAAGTTTTTTTACATGCATTTTTCCTGTCTTCTTCATCAGCTGCAATTGGAACTATATGTGAATCTTTATTGGAGAAATGTTACCTTTTACATATGGGTGATAATTTGTCTCATTTAACGTTTTTTTCAATATATCTTGGTGCCATATCTTCACTTCAGTTAGGTGATGTCTCACATTTCAATTCTTTCATCGAGCTGTTAGGATCCAACAAACCCCAAAATATCTATTTTAGGGCAGCTTCGAAATTAAAGTTCATTCAAAACATACGTGCAAATGGTAAGTTCAATGCGCATACCTGTTTACAGATATAGATTTGTAAAGTCGTTTTAACATGAAATTTTATTATGGTGAGATACTTGTTTGATTTCTCATCATTTGTTTTAGATGTACCATACAGAATTTTATTAAGAGTTCTCCAAACTTGGAGCTCTGATTATTGTCAACATTGGCTTATGGTATTGGAGGAGTGGTATTCACACACCAAAGCTACAACTTTCAGAAATTTGTGTCACTTGACTTCAACCTTGAAGAAAGATGGTTAAGAAAAAGGTGTCCTAGATAGCATGCATATTATTATAAGATATATACATATTGAAAGTAAATTTACAGAAAGACTTGAATTTTACGTAAAAATGAAGTTTGAGAATGAATGTATAAATGTTTTTTGTCCTTTGAATGGCTACCTTAGCGTTAGTAAAGCAACCATTTTAGCTAACTTTCAAACAGAGAGGATGTAATAGAACTTGAAAATTGCTAGATATATGTTGGGAGATGAGACATTTAATGAAAGTCTGTAAAGTTTTGTTCTTCTTGGGCTAAATTTTAAAACAAGAATTTTTTCTTTAGTTTGATATTTCACAGGGAGATTAATGTTTGAGGGTCTTAATTATCTTCTATAGTAGTTGTAGGATGATGAATATTATCTTGATCTTCAGATTTCTTAGATTTGCGGATGGCAGCAAAAGGTTTAGCAAAGAAATCAGCAATTGGATCAGAATCAGCGTAAGTAACGTATTCACCATCTTCGATATTTTCGGCGGCAACCTTATCAGTTAATCTTGCATCTCTCAAAGAAATAGAGAATAATACCAATGGTACACAGAAACATAATGCTACGATTGTTTCAAGACGTTGGACGTATCTATAACCTGTCACCATAGCATCTCTTGTTGGTGTTCCCCATGGATGATCAATGATAAAAGTATATGGTGATGAGTAAGCCTTTGTTGCTAATTCGACATTATTATCCATATGTTTTAGTAATTGTTTGTAAAGTGTTTGAGTCCAAATAGCACCTGAAACTGCTGCACCAACAGCAGAACCGATTCTGTAAAAAGTATAATTCAAAGCAGTAACAGTTGCCATATGTTCATGTGAAACAGCTGCTTGAACAGCAACATTAACAGGATAAGTGAATAAAGTTGTACCAACACCCCAAACACAAAGTGCACCAATAATACCTGAATGTGATGAAGCACCACCTCTGTAATAGTAAAGTAAACCCATAGCTAACATCCAAAGTGAACAACCTACCATAATAAAAGGTTTTAATCTTGAGAATCTAACAAGTGCTAATGAAAAGATTGGAGAGCCACAAACTGAAACGAATGATGATAAAGATGAAATACGAGTAGCAGATTTAACAGATTCATTAACAGCGACGATTAAAACGGTATATAGATAATCAGCAGCCATATAATAAATGAAATCGATTAAGAAAGAAATACCAAATGAAGACCAAACACCACGATCAGCAATTAATTTTGGTGGAATTAATGGATCTCTAGCGAATTTCCATTCCCAAAAGAATAAGATACCAATAAGAACGAAACCTAAAACGAAAGGACCTATGATATTACCATGATTCCATTTTGAAGAAGTACCACCAGCAACAGTGATTGGAACTAAGATACAACCTAAAGCTAAACCAACGAAACAAACACCAACGATATCTAATTTCCAAAAAATATCAATTAAAAATTTTTTATAGTTACTACCATTAAATTGCCAATAAGATTTATGAGTAATTTGTAAATCTGACCATTCATTAGTTTTTGATGCTAAATAACGCATATGAATCATACAAATTAAAATTGGGATACAAGATAATGGGAAAATGAAAGCCCACATACCAATATCCCAAGACCAATTTTTAACAGGATTTGCTCTTGCAGTAATATCACCTGAGATCCAAGTATTAATAATAAATGGCCAAGTTGGTGCAAATTGATAAAATAATCTCCAACGTAAAGAAGAAAAATCTGATAAAACCAAAGTTAACATTAAGACAACGCCAACATAACCAATATTATAAAAAAAAGCACCTGCACAATAACGTTGAACGTCATAAGCTTGACATTGAATAATTGTACCAACGGCATAAGCAACAATACCAATGACAAAAAGTGAAAATCTACCAAAAACGTCAGAGGCACGAGCATAAACTATTTGTGCAACAGCAGAAGCAACTGCATTAATAACATTAATAGTTGATAATAAAGAATGTTCAGCATAAGAAGATGTTGCATAACCTGTATAGATATAACGAATATTACCATCTAAACCATAACCATAACCACAAATAAATGCACTAATTAAAAGTATAACATGATGATACCAACGATTATAAACAGTTTTCATAATTTCAATTTCACGTATAACTTTACTACCGCTTGTCTGTACAGGAATTTTTTTAAATTTTTCATTACTATTATTATTATTACTATCAGATGAAGAATAATCAGTTTCTTCAAATCTATCTATACTATCACCATCACTCAGACCTTTGGACTCGATGTGGGCCTCTTTGGTCTTACCGATACTATCATCTAGCTCATCGTCGTCATCACCTAATTTATTACTATTATCAATGGTATTACTATGAACAATAATGCCGTCGGCATTCTTGCCCTTTACGGCGTCAGATCCGTCCCTCTCGACGGTGGTAGCGCCGGACGCGACCGAATGCGGCATGTCAGCGGGTGTGTGGTAGCGCCGTGGAGTGTAATTTGTGTCGTTAACAATTTGTGTCGTTAACAACTTTGCAATACCTGGTTCAAAGGGTACCTGTTTATTGCTACTGACAAAGCTAAAACCTAAAAACAGTGAAAGCACCAAAGGATCACAGCATAACTCGAACCGGAATGCAAGCGTCTTTTATATGCGTATCGAACAGGCATCGCCAGGCATCGAGCCGCATCGAGCCGCATGGGGTGCGCGGCTACACAGCTGGGATATGCAAGTGTATCTGAAATTGTAACTACAATCGTATACAATCGTATACAATTGTATAGGCGTCGATGGCGACGGTATCTTTAACCGTCGTAGTTTATAGTGGTACTCTGGCTCCAGTATGCGGTGCACGGCCCGCGCTTGCTTCTTCGGGCAGCGCGCACCTGCTAACCGTAAAAGTTTATTGGTTAAATTGCAAAATTGCGTCCGCATTGGGCGCCCGACAATGGGCAAAGCGGTCATTGTGCACCCTGTGCGGGCCCGAAACGGCTTTCGGCCGCGGCCCGCCCCGGCCGAATCCGGTAGATCAGAAGCGAGTCGCCGAGAACTGCGGGGACCGGGTGCACCAGTGCCCCATTGGGCGTGGTCTTATCGGTGGACACCTGGTGTCTGGGTGTGGATGTCTGGGTGTGTTGCAGTAGATTTGCTCTACCCTAGAGGTTAAAGTCCATGAGCTCAGTGAATACAGGTGACACAAATTTTGTGTGGCACGTGATATGCGACACAAATTCATGTACATTTCATAGATGTACGTGGATTTTTCTTCTGTGAAACATCTTCGAATTCTTCTGTGAAATATATTCGCATTCTTCTGTGAAATATATTCGAATTCTTCTGTTAAATATGTTCGATTCTTGTTCTACATGGATTGTATTTATGTTTGTTTGAACTTTGATAACGAGCATCTGACAAAATTCCCAAGACTTCTCCAAAACATTATTTCAAAAACTATATAAACAATACAGTCCATACTCCGAC
The DNA here is from genome assembly GCA_031771845.1 of Yueomyces sp. D-C8-1. NCBI lineage: Eukaryota > Fungi > Ascomycota > Saccharomycetes > Saccharomycetales > Saccharomycetaceae > Yueomyces > Yueomyces sp. D-C8-1. The sequence goes on from JASCNY010000015.1 coordinate 27,509, forward strand.
ATTCGTATATATCATCATTGTGCTATGCCTATTTCTCTCATTGATCATTGTGCTATTGCCTCTTTTCTCATTGATATTCTCTTTCACAAACCATCTTATCCATTTAGTTATAAGAATGCGTCGTTCCATATTTCGCGACTGAAAAATTGATTAAAGGGCATCACCGTAATGACTAAAAAACTAACTTTAATCTATTGATAGCTGTCTGATTGAATAAATACCAATTTTACTACTTAATTTACATTCACCATTATTAAATATCTTAGAGCTCATTGCTACAGAATTTCCCTTAAATATCTGACAACATATCTATATTACTATATGCGAGATCCAAAGTTTAAAGATTCTGAACTTGAGTCACAACCATTGTTTTTAAATCCTACAGTATCACTATCAACATATCAAACTACAACAAATGATCCTGAATTTGATTCTGATGTACCACAGGGACGTCATTTGGGTATTTTTTCCACAATGACACTTTTCCTTTCAAGAATGATTGGTACAGGTATTTTCTCTACTCCATCAACCATTTGGTTACATACCGAAGGTAATCCATACATATATTTCACTATCTGGGTTCTAGCATTTTTCTTAGCACTTTCAGGATATTATGTGTTTTTGGAAGTAGGTCATCAAATACCAATTTCTGGTGGTAAAAAAAATTTCTTAGTTTTAGCTTACCCTAACCCACATTTAATGATGAATGTCACTTATTCCCTATATGCAATACTAACAGGTTGGGCAATGTCAAATGCTATCATTTTTGGTCAATATTTTTCATATACTACTAATACTCAAAATCTTACAAATTTATGGAGTATCTTAGTTGTAATTTTGGTAGTTTGTATTCATGGATTTTCTATCAAATTTGGTATTAGATTGCAAAATATTTTGGCTTCGATAAAATTTTCAATCTTAATCTTCATATCTTTCATATCACTATATGTTTTGCTTTTTCATCCAACGCTAGAAACAGATTCCCAATTAACTACATTATCAAATCAGAAAACCTCATCTATTCCATCACTTTCTTCAGTTGCTTTTGCATTCACCACAGCTATTTATTGCTTTTCAGGTTGGGATACCGTATATTCAGTTACATCAGAAATTAAAAATCCAACAAGAACTTTATCAATTTCAGGTCCATGTTCAATTTTGATCTGCTTTGTATTTTATACATTAATGAATTTCGCTTATTTCAAAGTTTTAACTTTAGATGAAATAATAATTGCTGGACCTTTAGTAGGTTCCATTTTTTTCAGCAAATTATTTGGTAACAATTTAGGTTCTCATATGATTTCTCTTACTATTTCCATATCTGCTTTATCCAATATTTGTGTCGTATTATATTCAACTTCTCGTATGAACCAACAAATTTTCAGAGATGGGTTTTTACCAAATCCAAAATTTTGGTCTAGTAATTGGCCAAGAGATGCTCCTTTACCATCACTATTAGTCGCAGGTTCAATTACAATATTTTGGTTATGCATTTTACCTTATTCTCCATCTCCAATCCATTCCTCCACAATTTTGACGTTATCTTCCTCAGCATCCTCTTCTTTTGATTACCTTGTAAATATGGAAGGTTACGCCAACCAATTTTTTATATTATTAATCACACTAGGACTGTTCAAGATTCGTAAAACATCATCAATCCAAACCTCACTCCCTCGATTGAGAGCTCATAAGCTTTGCATCTCTTTTGTCATCATCGTATCACTATATATGCTTATCGGACCTTTGGTCATAAAATCCTTAGCATCGTCTGTTGACCAATCAAATGGTCTTCCAATTTATCCTATAATGGCACTGCTTATTATTTTGACATGCTTTACTTTCTGGTTACTAAAATTTAATATTATACCCTACCTTAATGAGTATAGCTTGAAAGAACAAAAGGTTACTCTGGATGATGGCTTGATTATAACACAATGGATAAAAGAATATTGATAGTAACCTCAAAAGAATTCATACAACATACAGCCATTCATCATTGTGTAAGTATTCTAATTATATGCTGGAACTTTCTCCCTACCAAAGACATCTCAATAAATTCGACATATATGCATCTATATTCTTCAACACTATATCAGTACATATCAAGACTAAAAAATATACTTTGAAAACCTATGGATTCCCATTGTTACCATACCAAAGCGGAGAAATAGACATGATTTCAAGCACTAAGAAAGTACAAACAATATACAACATATCAATATGACATCCCTAGTACTTTATTTTAAATGGCCACCCTATTCACAAAGTAAGTGCTACATTGAGCACTTATGGAAAGCTCTTTATATTGAAATCATAAAAAAAATTTCCAAGTATATCTAATAGAGCTTTTATGACCTTACTTCAAAATTAGTTTTATCTCATAAAAGAATATTATCTAGGATCTTGAGTAATGCTAAGTGACTATCCAGCAGTAACGATAGTTATTTCACACAATATGTAACAAAAAGTGTACTATTCTTATTTGGAATTCAGTTTCTCAACGAATGCCTTCTTTGACATGTCCATCAAGATATCCAACTCTCCACTTTGTTCACACATGCTATAAAGTATACTTTCTTTGTTAAGTAATAATGAATATGGATGGTCATATTCTTTTACTTCACCGGCATCCATTACTAAAATCTTATCATAGTCAATCACAGATCTCAATCTATGGGCAATAGTCAAGACAGTACTATCGCTAAACTCATGCCTGATTGTCTCCTGAATACGGCGGTCAGATTCATAGTCTATCGATGCTGTGGCTTCATCTAACAGAATTACTTTAGGCTTACCCAGAAGTGAACGTGCTAAACACAATAATTGTCTTTGCCCTTGTGAAATATTACCACCACCCTCACTGACCTTGTAATCCAGATCCAAAAAGTGGTTTATGTTTTCAGAGCTGACCGAAGCACTATCGTCTGAGGTGTCGTTGTGTGGTGGTACCACAGTCTCCAATTCTTCCCTAGTAAGCAAGTTCACGGATATCAGTGAATCAAAGATTTCTTTATCAGAGTATTGACTGTATGGATCAAGATTACTACGTATAGTACCTGAAAAAAGAGTAGGGTCCTGAGGAATTATTGAGATTGAACGTCTTAACTTTTGAAGATCGATGGCTGTGATGTCCAAATTGTCAATACGGATACTACCAGTCTCAGGTTCAAGGAAACGGAATAAAGCTGTAATAATTGTAGATTTCCCTGCACCTGTACGACCAACAATACCAACATTAGACTTTCCTTCCACAATAAATGAAACATTTTTTATGACACGAGGTAAGCTTGGAGCATATCTTAAAGATATATCATTGACTTCAATTCTACCATTGTTTGGCCAGTTGGTTGGAGGTTCGATGGTACCCTGACTATAAGCTTCTTGCTCAATGTCTGTGTATTCATTCAACCTTTCTACAGAATTCATGTTCATTTCTGTATCACTGTAGCACCTTACTAACCACAGAGCAGCATCAGTAAACGTCAATGCATACGTTAAAGAGATACCGACAAGCCCTGAATCGATTTTATTAGCATTCAAAATAGCAAATCCAGCAGAACCAAGAATAACTAAGGCACTGATAACTTCAATCCTAAAAGTTAACCATCTATTAGACACCCACATATAAAAGAAGGGCCTATTGTTGTTGTCAATCTTTTCTAAATTCTCTCTCATGAATCTAATTTCATCACCACAGGCTCTTATAGTTGTTACACCAGCAAGAGTTTCCGAGAAATGCTGATATATTGGTGACTTACTGATTGAATCAAACCTATTTAGTTCACGAGAGCCTGCGAGGTACAATGTTCCAACAAAACCAAAAATAGCAAAGATCAAAACGACAAAAATCAAGAATTGAGGAGTGATTATAGATATCAGAGCAATAATAGAAATACATTCAATAAAACAATGGAATGTTGCCTGTAGAAGTGGAGGAATTTCTTGATCAATCGCCTCCATATCTTTCGAAAATCTGTTCATGATCCTACCTAATGGTGTAGAATCAAAGAAGCGTAATTTTGCATGTAATGCTTTCTTCAATAGTAAATTGAAGACCTTACGTGATGCAATCAAACTCAACCAAGCACAAACAATATCTTTAATAGAAAATATCAAAGCACTTGCACAACCAATTGCAAAATAAATTCCCAGGTAATAAAATGTGGAGTGAGTTACTTCACTAACTTCATTATTCAAATGTAGCCTGACTGAATCTATGCAGGCAGATCTTAAATCTTTGAAATAAGCACCACTAAATATGTGTGCAAATTGGGATCTCAAATCCTGAGCTACCCAGTTCCGTACCCACCAAGATTGACCAATATACACACCTTGGGCGCAAACATACATAGCCATTAAAAGTAGAATTACTTTCAAACCTCCAAAGATGTTGAAGTACCACTTGTATACCTTGAGTTCTACATAACCTTCAGCTTTATTTTCTTCTTCTACAAGTTTACCTGCCTTGAGCATCTCTTCGTCAGTACGTCCCTTTGCCTGTATCTCAGCATCTTGCGATTGTTGGACAGCCGCCATGCTTACAGTCGAGGTGTTACGAGAAAGAATACTACTTTTCACCAGCTCATCCTCCCCCAAAACACCTTTATTCAGTAAGCTAACTGGATCACCCAATTCTTCCACACGCCCATTTTTAAGCATTACTACAAGCCCTGCATTTCTTAAAGTCAGTGCAACATTATGCGATACAAGGATACAGGTTCTTCCTTCCATTAGTGGACCTGAGATACATTTGTCATATATCCATGCTGCCGTATGTGAGTCCACTGCACTCAGACAATCATCCAAAAGAATATGTCTGGCATTAGAGTATAATGCTCTAGCCAATGAAATTCTCTGTTTTTGACCACCAGATAAAGTGATACCTCTTTCACCTATTTCCGTGAGATCCCCTGCAGAAAGAATATCGAAATCTCTCTTCAAGCCTGAAGCTACAATGGTTTCCTGGTAACGTTTTTCATCATATGGACTGTTAAACAAAATATTATTACGCACAGTATCATTTAATAACCATGCAGCCTGGGAACAATAAGCGATGGAGTTTGTAAGACCATCAGATTCTAAAACTAGTTCACTTCGAGGATCAAGGTTAGGTACGATAATCTGACCTTCATCCAAGTTCATTTCACCAAGCAAAGCCATCAATAATGAGGTTTTACCAGACCCTGTGGGACCAATAACTACATTAAGTTCACCAACTTTAAATTCTATCTCCAAGTTTCTTAGTTTGAAACTATCCGCATCCTTACTCCATGACATGGTTGCATTTTTGAATGCCAACCTGTTACCTAAAGGTGCAATGGTAAGCTGATCGTACTTCTTTGTATCAGGCTCGTTCAGAAAATCTTGTACTCTATTCAAAGAGACCTTAGACTGAATAACAGCACTTAACATCCAAGCCATTTGATCCAGTGGCATTTTTAATAAAGCAAATAAAGAGAGAGCAGTAAAAGCAATTGGACTTGTCAAAGGCTTCTTTTCAACATAGACATAGTATGCAAATGAAACCGATGTCACTATAGTTGGCGAAGTAAAAAAAATAAAAGTACTTGCAGCCCAGACAAGCTGACGCTTGAACAAGAAGTATAGTTCCTTTTCCCTAGCTGCTTTGATATCATTTTCGAAGTTATTTTCCCAAGAAAAGAATTTTATTATTCTAATCGCTTTAAATGCTTCATTTAACTTTTGGTTACGTTTGTCGGTGGTTTCTAAATTCTTTTCCTGTAACTCACCCAACCAATTTGCTATTTTATAATTTAATGGAATCAACGCAATAATAGTAGCTGCACCAAAAAGTGAAGCTTTACCGATCAGACCGTATAACAGATAGATGGCAAGAAAAGTCATAATGATGGTACCAATGAAAATATGCAAATAAGCACCAATCTCCGAGACTTTGAAAGCGTCAACCGCAATCAAGTTAATAATAGCACCCATATTAGCAGAAGGTGAAGATTCTTCATCAGCATCGATATTATTCTTTTGATTTCTTTCCTCTGGATCTTCCTCATCAGTGGTAGGTTTGCTCTTATGATGAACATGTCTTCTTAAAGCCTTTGTGTAGATCTCAGAAATTATAATACTTCTCATTCTGATACAAACTCTTCTACCAATGAATAAGGCTTGACCTTGGCAAACAGCACCAAAAATTTTACAGAAAAACATCAAAATGACATAAGTGTATGCAACATTACTTGACGTAATTGTAGTATCATTAACATATTCTAAGATCTTTCTTAGCAAAATACTTGGGAAAAATACAATAATACTGTCAATAAAGGCCCAAAATGTTTGCAATAAAAGAAAGTTGGAAAAAAACATAATCAATCTTGTAGAAAAGTTTTTAGATGAACTCAAAGAGTTACTGAAGTTTTTGAAATCCTTTAAAACAAATAAAGAATAGTCATCCATACTCAAGCCCCAAATGTCTTCCTTTTTGAGTGGTGTCTTATAAGCATTCCACACAAACTTATCGAACCATGACCATGTAATGAAAGATGCCATAGAGGAAATAGCTTCATTGGATGGTGTGATCTTATCATCAGTCTTATACAGTACAACATCAGAGTTTTGGAGCCTGGAAAAAAATAGCAAAGAAAATAAAACTACATTGATCCAAAATTGAGATTTATAATATCGATCAAGATGCAGATTTTCAACATGCCCTAGAACTGTTGAACGTGCTAAAACAATACTACTACAAAACACCAGGAAATAAAAAACAAAACAAACTTTCCACAAATCTCCAAGATACAATCTCATCGATGACATATGTTTCGATGACCCCAACAAACGGAATAAAACAAGTACAAAGATTACAGACCATTCCAAAATGGCCATTAATGCACGAGGTTGAGAGAAATCAGGGCTAAACTGCTCCAAATGAGTTAAAATCATGAAGTGTTGAAACACTTGAGTGCTTACAAGTACGAACTCTAAAGCAAGTTTCATTTTATCCATTACATTCTTCCTTACAATGATTGGGGTACCATGAGGTTCTCCATTGACCTTCTGAAGATCAATATTGGCAATTGAAAAATGTCTTTCTGCTAAAGTTTTAGCATGAGAATTTTGAAATTGAGTAGTATCAATTGAGCCATGATTATCATTACTTGAGCTTATCAATGGTTGTTGTTCATCAACTTCATCCGCATTCAAAGTACCATTTTGTATCAACTCATCTATAGGACGAAGTTTTTTCATTTGAATTATGTTATATTTGTAGTAATTTTGACATACATTGAATAGTATTATTACGGCTATGAAAGATATTAGACTAATAGGATACCACCAAAGAAATATCTCCGTACGCCCATAAAATGTGATATCATCGTAATGCCATATCACATTTCCAATAGCTTTTATACTGTCATAAACGAGTACCATATCTCTATCAAAAATATCAGTAAATGACAATATAGAAGTTGACACAAATTTCAAAATTGCAACAATGGATAAAAAAGTTGTATTTGGGTAATAGCACTTCTCCAGTTATGTTGCAAATGAATTGATATGTTCAAAGCTAATCTATAATATTTTCTTCCACTTTACCACTATTTATTTTCCACAATGTAAATTTTCAATGAGTACTAATACTATTTTGTACTGGTGAAAAATATTTTAGAATGAGTTCACCTGATAAAGTTGTTATGGTAACAACCAGCCTCGATGAGTACTGAATAGAAAAAATGGTGAGTAATAAAAAGATGAGTAATAAATAAAAGTTGATTATCAGAAGGTTGGGCACACTTGAATATCTGATAAAAAGAAGGATGCCACTTGGTTGAATACTGGATTTGATTTCTGTGCATAAAAGATACGGAAAATGATGATGATAATTCGATTTTTCAAGAACGGATACTGAAATAATTTAAAGATTTCAATTTAGATAAAGATGACCTTATTTGAATAACTATTATTAACAAACTAGCGAATTGAATAAAAATTGGGGTATGAGAAGTTCCAAATTCAATATAGTATAGAAATTAAGTGGACCTGATGGGCATGAAAGAAAAAGATTGTTCAAGGTTGTTCAACAGCTGGCTCAATTTCTTTTTTAGCTTTCTCTTTTTTAACATTTGCAACTACGACTGACAGCTTTCTGTCTTGAAACATTTTATTATTGTACTCTTTTTCTTTAGCAGCGATGTTTATATTATGTTCAAATTTAATAAAAGCAGTACCAGTATTTCTGGGAGTGTAAGGCTTATCATGACGGTTAAAGGACTTTAGTTTCAATAAAGTAACATTTTGTTCAGTGACCCCAAAGAAATGGCTTACTTCTTTTTTGGTACTTCTAAAAGGAATGTTTTTAACCATCAAAGTATCAGTGCTCAATTCATTCGAGACCATTATATTAACGTTATCAGTGGCTTTCTTCAATATTTTGTTCTTATTGAGATTTCTGCTATTATTTTTTTCAATAGTAATTTCACCATCTTGTGATGACATTTTTTGAGATGAATCTGTAACAATACTAGAAATATTTTTTTTCACGATAGAATGAGTACTTAATTGCTTTTTATCTTTTTGAGCATATAGCTGTTTCTTATCTTTTTGAGCAACATATGATTTGTTTGAGTCAGAAGCTTGTTTGATCATATTGGAGCCATCAGCCTGCTTGACAGCATTTGAGCGGTCAGTTTCTTTGGTTTTACTTGATTGTTTGGCTTGAGATTTTTTCAAATCATCATCGTTTACCTTCTTTCCTATTTGTCTTTCTGAAATGACCTGCCTTTTTTGAATATAAACTTGTTTTCTTTCCTTTCTCTGTATTTCTGTCAATACTTTGCTGACATGAATTTCTTTATCACCTAGTATTTTAGAATGATATTTTTCCCTCAATTCATCGATATCAATATCATATGAGAATTCTACAAATGCGAATTTTCTCTTTATAATAATTGGCCTTTTACCTTTGACATTTATTTTCCTTCTGACATCGAACATTTTAACTTTTAAACCATGTCCAACTTTTAATTTCAACTCATCGTTAAACAAAGCATTCAAATCAGAGTCTGTACAGCCGCTATACAAATTATTGATAAAAATTGTTCTCTTGATATCATAAGAATATTTTTCCTCATCATTTTCGTGCCATTCTTTATTTGTCTGTCCATCTTTCCATTCTTTATTCTCCTGTTCGTCAAAATTTTTAAAATTAGCACTTCCCATTTTCAATTCTTTGGGATCAATTAGGGTTTGTTTCTCAACAGATTCGAACTGAATGTTATAAGATTTCAATTGCAGCATCTTGAGAAAAATTTCTTTGATTTAGGTAATCTTACAGAACCAACAAATACTTTTTAAGAAAGCACCTTTAGATGTCAATTCACTAATATATTCCAAAAGTATTTGCGTAATCCACCTGCTCTGATCACAATTAGTATCACCTTTTGCCAGCCAAATGGAACGACAATTGACACTCCAAAGCAACTTTTGTTAGTATTTTATGAAAAATCTGATCTGGGCGGATCTCTCCTTCGCTTATATATATAAAGTCCCAGCGGTGACCCGGCCAGGTTAGCCGCCGAGCCCGTCCTATATAAAGAGTGAGGCTGTACAGTAATAAGAGTACTTTGGATGCCACAAACAAGATATTTGAAGCTGTCATGGCCGGCCATGAGCGTTGTAATTAGAGTGCCCTACCGCTGGTTACTGGGATTTTTCTGTTATATAATTGATTGGAGCCTTGTCTTCGTATATTTAAGGTCCTCCTTGTGAAGTAGTTGTATAATATTAGGTATATGATGAAAAATTCACCTCTTTTTCCAGGTACAGCAGTATATAGAACTTCTTAGTGTCGGCCAACACTTGTAAATGTCAGGCTTATTGAAACTATTATCTAGATTTTTATTCAAATCATTAACAAAATTATTATTTAAATTATCTTTTTGTCACCACTTTTGCTAAAACCAATTACTGAACTGATAATACACTCTTATTTAATCGGCCAACTATTTAGTTTGTAAATTATGTATCATACAGAATTGGATATGTCAATTAATGGTTTACATACTAGATATGACACGTCCTCATTCACCATGTCATAAACAAGAACAAAATACATAGAGTCATGACACTTGCCAATACTATAGCATTCTTTCGTTTCCTTGTACCAATTTTACCTATTAATTTATTAATACCTGGAATTCTTTGTACAGTTTGTAAGATTCTATTATTTGCTCCACTTAAAATACTGCTTTGCGATCTGAAATGATCTCTTGTTTCCCAAGCTTGCGATATTAATCTATCAACAGTATTATGCGATTCATCAATCCTTCTGGACTCATTTTGGATATATTTATCTTCATCAATCTCTGAATCTCTTTGCTTTTGTTGTTCAATATCATTTTTGACACTAAATAATAAATTTAATCTATTACGTTCTTGTTGAATTCCAGATCTGATACTACGGAAACTTTTCCAATGTTCTTGTAACATTTCCTTGTGACGTTGTAATTGTGATAATTTTGATGCTGATATATCAGGATTCTTATTACATATATCCTGCAATAAATCCACTACTTCCTCTCGATCCTGTAAACATTTTTCTAACTTATTACTCAAAGTGGTTTCTTCACCAGATGATTGTGAACCTACAGCTTGACTAAACGTTGAATAGCTTGTCAACAGATTTTGAGCTTTGGTTTCCAATGCAATCGCTTTACTTCTTACGGTAACAAATCCTGAGTTATCTTTAGCCATTTGAATTTTATCTATTAGATTCTGTGTGATAAACTACCAATTGCCTATGAAGCTTCAAAACTAACTTAATAGCGGCAAAACAGAAACCTTTTTAGCTGTATATCCTTTACTTATAAGTTATGGCAATTTAAGCTATCTATCAAGTTATTTTGTTTCGGTAACGTATATTTTAATCGGCCGTGAAAACATAACACTTTACTATTAATGCGATAAACTCAATGGGGGAAAGATTGAACAGCTTCTGTATACAAAGTCCCACATATGAGTAGCTATGTTAAGAAAATTAATCTAAATATTGTTTTTTTTCCTATTATATAGGCTCTTCCATTTAAATATAAAACTTTCTTTCGCTTGTTTTCTTGTGCAGAAACTTGTAGTTTCAACCTTTTTTTTAGTTTCAGAATAGATCAGATCGGTATAGAATGCTGAGGAAGACCAAATTAAAGACAATTTTGGAGTAATCACCGGTATTAATCTAATTGCCAGCCTCTTTTACACCTGTCTTCTTGGGAATATCTTCTATTGTTCCAGAACTGGAAAAAAATAAAACTTCATTCATAGGCATACACAGATATATACAACTACTTAAAGATATTTCAAGCTGTATTCATAACACTGCTTCACAATACTTATTAAATTCAGTAACGGCAATAGCAATCTGTCTGTACACAGATTTTCTTTCTACTGGATTGGCAATTGGGATAAAATACTCAGATTGCGTCTTCAATTTGATGTAAATTCCTCCCTTCTCTAAAACAATACCCTGGATATCTTGGTATGCAGTACTCCACATAATTTCCAAGTTATTCATTTTGACTTCTAATATGTGTTCCATTGAGACAATGACAACTAATTCACCACCTGGTAGAACAACGTGTGTCAAATATCTGTCATTGACATATAATCCACCATTGGCTTCCTTTAGCCAATACTGTCCTTGAGCCTCTACTGCATTATATGGCTTGATTAATTTATCGTGTCCAATATACCTTGTTAATCTTGATCTTGTCTCAATTGGTGTACCCAATGCATTGGTTGAAGTTTTGACACCATTGCTTAAATTACTAGCCAAATCTAAAAATCCGATAGCAGTTTTGGTTGGCAAGCCTAGCAAACCTTTACCAACACCTTTAGCAAACCCAACTGCACCTTCTTGTTGAGCTCCAGTAATTGGATCCAAAGCCAAACCTGTAAATCCACTTGCTAAAGTAGTGGCAAATGATTGAGCAGAGTTTGCCACAACATTTTTGCTATTTGCAGCCATTTTTTGCTGAATTTTCCTATTCCTTTGAAATTCTACATCTTGCGTGAAGGCTAAACCCTTGGCCATGGATCCTGTTAGTCTGTACATACTATCAGAAAATCCAAAAACAGTTTTTTTAGCAAAACTCAACCCACCTCTGGCGAAGTGTAAACCAATTTCTTGAGGATTATCATTCATCATATATCCCCTGTATGGTTCATAAAACATATCCCAAAAGCCTGAACTAATAGTATTAAACAAACCAACTGGATTACCCAAGAAATCTGCTGACCCTAAAATTTTGTGTAACTGGAAGAAGAATTGTTGGCCGTAGTGAGTTTTAATGGACGTTAGTAAAGAGAGAGCAGGAGTCCTTACATTACCAATATATAGTGAATTGAGCTTGATTGGTGCATCATTAACATTACCTACTGTCATGGTCAACATATTCGCCAAATGTAATAGTTTACTTTGATCATTAGAGGTCACCCTTGTTTCCTCTTCTTCATTCAAATCTAGATTATCAGATCTTTTAAAAGAAAGATGTAGCATTGTAGGTTGAATATGGAAGTTTTCGAAATATATGTCATCTGAAAACTTAACATCCTTTGCTTCTGGTAAATGAATATGAGTATGGAATTCCTCGTCTCCTATTTCCTTGTTCCATGATGCACCAGGGAACTTCATAAACTCTAATAGCTCATAAAGGAAATTTTCATCTAATTTAATTGAAAGTTCCTGTAACAAGACAGTCATATGTTTGAAATATGCTACACCCTGAGTATCATCTTTAACCTTAGATATAGAGCCTGATATGATTGGATGGCTTTCAGTTTCACTCTCAGTGTTGGGAACAACAGTTGGATATAATATATTAGGCTCAGATGCGTTGAACATTTGGTTATCAATTTGGACCCATTTAATTTTCCAACTCAGAATCCTGTATAGATCGGTTTCGTTGTACTTCAACTCCAAGCCCCTCAACTTAGCGTAACATATTTCCTCGAGGTTAGAGTTCACAAAGGAAACCCCTAAACCTTGAAAGTTGATCACAAATCTTTTTAATGTTTCGGAATCTTTCTCAACTTGTGTCTCAAAACCATCGCTGGAGGTATTTAATGAGATAGATGAGCCTGATTTGAAATCCTTTAATTTATAAAGGCTCATTTTCTCATTATACCTGCTTAAGACCAAAGCCTGTACCGGACCATCTGCGACAACATTTAAATCAACAATCAAAGGTGGGTCAGTAGTAGAATTGCCCGGCAAACGCATGGGCTTTAAGTTTCCTAACTCTGCTAACTGGATTTCTCTGCTTCTGCCCCTTGCTCGAATAATGAGCTTCTTTTGTCTAGCGGTTGGATAGTCCCAGGCATAGGCCATCACACTTCTGGGTGGAACACGGTAACATAAAGGTTTGAAGTCATTTGGATCAGGAATCTCTTCATTGCCGTCATCCTCATAAATGTCATCTGTGATTCTTGGGTCTCTTTGGTAAAATATAAATTCCTGATCGCTAAAGTTACGAATCGAGTAAGGCCATAATCCACCAGCGTCTCTAACTCTGATGAACAATGTTGCATTGTCCAAAACAATATCCACCTTTAGTAATTTATGAGCACCTTCAGTGGTGGGAACCTTCAAATATGTTAAACCGATATGATTGATACAGAAAGGGGCGGACCAAGTATTTTCCTGCCCTTCGAACTTCAATTCTAGCTGCTTATCAATAACGTTTCTCATTCGATATAGTGGAAGAGACGAATGTGGTTCTATCTGTATAACTTCAGGAGAATACGGTTCCGCCACCTCAAACATGCAATCCATATCATTGTGAATTACATACCTTGGTGCAATCTTTACAATTTTACTCAACATATGCTTGTGCTTTCCCTCCATTATAGTAACACCTAAATTATTCTCAAGCTGTTCATCAGGAATAGCCATGTATATATCAAATGATTGTCCGATGGCGTCAAAGGAGATCTTATTACTCCAATTAGAGTCAGAAAATTTGATGGCAGACCTATTTTCGTCACTGTAAGAAAGGTAGGAGAACATTTTAGGCGTTGTATATTTGTCCTCGCCTTCAAATACGACACTTGATTCGACAATATTACCATAGTCTCCCTCTACAAATAGATCCCTCTCAGTTTCATTCAGTATAACATAAGGTGCATATATTTTGATTACCTTGGATCTCTCCTCTGGATTGGAAAAATAATCTATAGCTAACCTTAACTTCTGTTTTCTAGCTAAATTTAGCTTTATGTTTGATTCCTCTCTCAGGGTGCTGAAGGAGGGTGTATGAATGATTACTGGTTTTGATATGGATGCATCATCTATTAATGGTTGGATGGATAGTAAGAGGAAGTTGTCGAGCGAGACATTGTAAATAGGACAAGTTCCACTTTTCTTAAGAACTTTGTAAGTCCTACGATTATCACGCTTGTCAAAGAGACAAAAACCAATATCACAAGGAAGAAGATTTTCCAAAATTATTGGAGCAGATAGAATTATTTTCATGTGAGGATATATTTTAGCCAGCGGCTCTTTCTTGTCATATTTAGCAGTGGCTTCGATGTAGAACAGAGAATCAGGATCTTTATTATTAGTGCAGCAAATAGCAGATGGTCCTTTCAGTATGGATTTCCATTCTAAAGGTTTAGATGGCCATTCAAACATTTCATCAAAAGGCTTAAACCATATTTGAGAGGAATAGGCAAGTTCTACGGGAATGGACCTAGATTCACTGGGCTTTAATGTTAATACTTTAGGTTCCTGTAAAATTTTGGAGTCAACTTTAACACTTAGATTATGATCTGTTGTATTTTCGATCTGTAGTGAAGATCTAAATGTGAGAGTTTTAATGAAATCTGGGCCAAGTTCTATCTCACAAACCACACGATTATGAACACCTTCAACCGATGGTTTCAGAGTGTACATAAATTCACCTTCGTTGGTTGCATCAACCTTCATGGATGTAGTATACTTTTCGCCCTTAATATGAAACCCAAGAACATTTTGTTGGCTATCAACATCCAATCTTTCCCTCACATCTCTCCAATCTTCGAATTCCCAAGGTAATTGGGCACCAGATGGTAGAATAGTCAACTTTTTTCTCTCCTCGTGTATTTTGGTGGCAATCCAAATCTCCAAGTTCATGCCAGTATCATTGATCAACTTATATGGCTTCTCAGCACCTCTAGGCTTCGAAACAATATCACCAGACAAAGATGAAGGTATTTTTGACAACATGGCCACAGTTCGAGATGATATTGTTACTTCCGACAGTTTACTAGACACAATATCAACCATAGTTTTTACTTCTTCATTCAAACCATTAGACAAGTGGAATGATAATGGAGTTGTTTCGAGCAGTGGTTCCCAGCTTGATCTCGAATAATTGAAGACGTTAACGAAGGTTACAAAAGATGTTTGCATATCGACATTCGATGACCAATCCTTGGCAGAAATATCAAAAGAAGTAACGTTCACATCTAAAATAGGCATTTCATGAATATCCCCGATCAAAATTAACCGTAAACCGCCAAAATCAACAGTCATGGTTTCATTTTTCATTACACTTTCTTTGTCCAGTGGGGTAGGAGATAGATCACGGTTGCTAGATACATCTGATTGGCTTTCAGCTAATTCAGGGATATATTTTGACAAGCTCTTTTCAAATTCTTTCGAAAAGGCCCCAGGTGGCGTCTTCTCTTTCTCTTCAACAGGTTTTTCACCTTTATCTTGATTCACAATTGAGGCAATACGATTGAAAATTAGCATTGCTAGCCTAATATCTTTCAAAGATATACGCATTAGTAAGGGTTGGATAGATGCTTGTATATTGGTAACCTGATAGTTTTCGGTAGAGTCTCTCCCATCGATAACGAGGGAAGCCGAATAGTCATCAATGATTCTAATTTCATTGTTGACTGAATCGCCCATTCTTGTCAAAAAGATTCCCACATTATTGAACATGAACGATGTAATATTTTGCTTCGATAGCAAAATTTGACCTACGTTAAAAACAATAGCCTCTGAATGGATATCAGAGGGATCTGCGACAACAATAATTGCAGCGTTTTCGATATTAAGAATATACTGCTGATCGTTATTTGTGATACTGTTAATCTTGTCTTCTTTGGATTCTTGACTTATCTTCTTTGAGTCATCTGGCTGCTTGTTGGCTGTAAGTGTGCCAAAGGCACCATCGTAGAATTGTTTTAAAGCGTATACGTAATCCATCGCTAATATAATTCTAGGGCTATCGATTGATACAGAAACTGTATCAATCTTTTTATCATTAATCAAGTCCCTGGTAAAACTGGCAGAGAATTGGTGACTTTTGTCCGTCACTTTTGGCAATAACTCAACGTGCTTATTTGCTTTGATATTTCTAATATCTTCAATGGTGAATGAAGAAATGTGTGACTTACCTTCAGTGGTACCATCCTTATTCAATATAAAGGAAATACCTGCATCTTCTAACTTCACTCTTGTAAGTCCACATTCAGTAACCGTGGTGCGATTTTCAGTATGATTGTACAAAGTAAGGCCTACCTCAGGAGCATTAAAAATGAAATCAACTTTGATACCATTTTCTACTGGAACATCTTCAGCAACAGTTCTGGAAGATTGGTCTAATTCATGAACATCCTCAATCGCAGTGTGCTCTTTTTTGAATGTATTAACATATAGCATTTCATCATCTAATTCGACTGGTTGTGATTCATCAATGGCAAATGCATTACTTATTGTTTCAGATATTGTGTAGAAATACTGTATCTGTTTCTCCGTCAGTGAGGTCTTCAAAGAATTAAATGTACCAATAACCTTGTAGTCTGGAAAACTATTCTCCCGTTCATCAGTGTGGTCAATATTGAATGTTACACCAAAGTCCTCAATAATGTTTAAATCTTGTTTCGAACCTAACCCCACATCGAACTTTGATTTTATCTTACCATCACGTAAACCTGCCACTATCTGATTTATTACGATATTTTCGTCTGAAGTTTTGAAGTCATTTTTGATGAAGAGATCACCGGAATAGAACTCAATGCTATCGGTGGCAGACGGTGATGTTATGGAAGGTTTAGTGAGATTTACAAATGGGCCCTTGATGATAACATCTACTTTCATTTTTTTGACGCTGTCGATTGATGGTGTCTGATTATAAGCCACTTGTCTTGCTCTTGCAAAAGCATTTTTCAAAAGCTGAAAATGATAGAAATAGTTTGTCAATCGATTAATTGTGATTTCATCAAAATTTATATTCATAGAACCTGAATAAAAGGTTAATAACGAATCATAGTTGTTCAGATTATTGGTAGGATCAAAAACCTCATACCTGAATTCTACCAGATCTTCGCCATTCATAGTGATTAGAGACCTGGCATTATTTCCTGGTGAACGCGCAACAGCTAAGTCATTGGTTAGCTCAACACCCCCTAATTTCAAGGACATATTCATCTTTTCAGGCAACATATATAGGGCGTATTCACCATCTGAAAGTATCAGGGTCGATAATTTGGTAGAATTGTCATTGAAGACCCATGTGATGCCTGCCATTTTGATTTTCCAGTTCAGTTTTTGTGGGGCATCTTCTGCTCCCTCTTTGTTATGTCTTAATGCATCTGCTGGAACCTCGTTAGCTGTTGGGTCGGTAAATGTGGTGATAGAATAGTTCAAAAGCGTTAAAATTGATCTCGATGTTAAAACAACTTTCAGTTGTTCCATGTTCATATCAATATCCTGATCAAAAACCCCGATCAATAAATTGTCATGCTGAATAATTCTCTGTCGCCTTTTATAGACAACCTTGAATAAATCTTTCGAGATATCTTCTTTCGATCCAACTCCACTTTTCACGAGATACTTGAGTTCCTCATTAGTGCTCTTTTGGATATAATCATAGATATCTAGAGAATGAACACTCATATCAACGTCCCATCCTTTGATACTCTTAGCCCAATTAAAAGAAAAGGTGCCTCCTAAAAAGTCAACAAGTCGTTCAGATTTCATAGAGGCATTCTCGATACACTTGAAAAATGTTAACTGGAATTTTCCAACGTCAAGATGTAGCTCAAAGTTAGTTTGATTTATTTGTGCCTCAGTCATTGTTTCCAGTTGATTCAGAGTATCTTTCAGTTGCAGTTGTTCTTTCTTAGCAACTTCATCCATTTCTTCGGTACGTCTCTGGAATTCATCATCTGTTTTTACATTATTAGCAAAAGGAATGCAATTCTGAATAATATCCATGATGATTTTATACTGATAATCATTCAATAAGATGCTTAATTTTGGGAGCTTACCGAAAGTCTTATATTTTGGTAGGTTGTAGGCTTGAGGCATAATACATGAGTCAACAGTAAGAGCAATTTGCATTTTCTCTAATATGTTATATGAGATACCATCACTAACTCCGCTTAGGCTGGATAAAGTACTACGAAGGTTGGGTCCTACTAAGATTTGTGTGTCCTGCGAGTAAAGTTGGTACCGGTCAAACATCAACCTATCGATTTCCTTCGAATCTAGTTTATTATATTCTTCAGCAGTCATATCCTTTATTAGTTGTATTTTTTCTTTCAAAACTAGATCACTCGAAATTTTGATATGACCTGCATCAACAATTGCGCAAGGAGAGTTCAAATCGGTGGCGTCCACAGGCATAATTATCAATGGAGCCTGTAGATCAAAATTGATATTATTGGTCTTATGTTCATCTAGTATAGCTTCAATGCCAACTCTACTTTGTGCTGTCCAACCCTCTACTGTAGCTTCAGCTGCGTTTATGATAGCACCAAACGTTTCTTGATGTTGCTTTGGTGGATTAAAAAACTTCAAAACCTCCGTGAAGAACTGAACATGGTAAAAGATAGTCATACTGCGAAGTTTTAAGTTCATTTTAGAATCAGCCGATTCATCAAGTGGATTATTTTCATACATGACCTTGAATAATGGCTCGTCCTCAATTCCTTCCTCGTTTGCATCTTCTCCCTCCTTGACTGTTATTATATGTTTGTAAAGAGAGTCTTCACAACCGTCTTCTACTTTGAACTTATCAAACTCGTAGGAAGCAAGATATGAGTCAGGCCTTTGTAAAAATTGAGCTTCACAATTTTCAAAAATCATCTCACCAATGTAGTTCTGTTCAGATTTTTTTCTGATAACAAAAGAACCCCTCTTTAGGAAACTTGTTATTTTTAGTTTTGTTCTTGTATTAGGAACTTGTATAGCTTCCATAAGAGGTTCATTCTCACTAAAGTCAATGGCATCATATAATTCCTGCTTCTGCTCTTCCGATAATACTAGGTCGGACTTATTTTGAGAGCCTTTACCACCCCACCAAGAGCTTAACCAGCCATTGCTCTGTTGAGTTTGTTCAATTTTCTCCTTTGGTAAATTTTCTTGTATATCAAGTTGTTGTTGCGCATATTTTTTTCTTGCTAGAGTTCTGAATAACGCAATAGATTCAAAATCTAGAGCAATATGAAGCTCTTTAAGTTTTTCTTCATCTTGTGAATCTGGTAAAGGTTCATCAATACTACTTTGTGACAGTTTTTTGACCCACAAGTCAATATATTCTCTTCTTTCATTACATCTTTTTTGTATATTCTCCCAGGTCCAAGGATCATTCTTTTCTTTTATTTCAAACAAAACACAATTAGCAATGTATTCAAACCATCCTTTTGGGTTCTCAGAGACTTTGTATGTTGGTCTAAACTTCTGAAATTTTTTGGCTTTTTCAAATAATTGTATATTTGATATGGTATATAGGAAATCTTCATATTCTGTATCATCCAGTTCAATGCCAAATTCATCATATATCATTCTTAACTCAATATGAGGATGCTCTTCAGTGGTACCTGATTTATTTACCCGTAGTCTACCTGTACCAGAAATTGGTTTTAGTATATATTGATAGTCCTTAACGTTATTTTCATTTGATGCAATTGATGACTGAAAGGATTTTAGAAGAGTATCTACATTGTCATGTTTTATTGACGGACATTGAGTGTTCCAGTACATACATAGAGAATCCAAAGTCAATAATTTGTTTGTGATTTTTTGTGTGATAGCAATAAAACTAGGTGACCAATTTTCATCAGTTGACACTGCAGATAATTCACCTAAAGTAATACCAACTGAGCAAGGACTTTTTGAAAACATTGAATCTTGATCCTCATATCTGATATGGATTTTTTTGATGGTAATTTGAAGATTATCAACAACTTTTGTCAATAGGGATTGCATGAATGTATCATTTTTCCTTACATCATCAGAATCTTGCGAACTTGGTCTACTATTTTCATTTCTTAACTCCCATTCAGCTAATTTTTTCAATTTCAAATTCAGGTTTCTAAGTATTTCCTCCTCTGGATCAAATTTATTGATATTTCTTGGTGAACAGAGCAAGAAACATTCTTCAATTGTAATTTTAACTGGTTTATTTTTCAAACTTGACCATGGAACGTCCAAAGTTAGCGTACCCAGAATCCCAAATGTTACATCAATGGGCAGATCTAACGCATCTAAACAATCTTCTTTTAATCTTAAATTCTTTAGTGTTACATCACCATTCCATATTCCAACATTTAACTGGTTAGGATCGAAATTTTCGACATATGCACCAAGCACCCTATTCAGAATGTTAGCTGCTAACGATTCTAACATTTATTTAATGTTATACCAGTGTGTACAAGGGTTCAACTATAACCTTTTTTTCTATTCGTTTACTCAATTCTGGAACGAATAACTAACAAAAGTCAGATTCTTTTTCCAAACAAAATATAGTGTTTGCTGAGTTCAATGAGAAGGTAATTTTGATTATTTAATGCCTTTGTTGTCACTATAAAACCATATATCTGTCGTATTCTGCATCGATCCTTGATTTCGTATATATTATGTTTCGGTACGATACGCATCATAAAGAGATCGTCAATTATGTGTTACCCGGTAATGTATTCGTTTGATAATGGTTATCACATATATTATAGATATTATATATATTTATACATGGTACGTCTTCAATTATTTTATTCTGGCAGAGATTCTCTGAACAAAGGGTCACGGCAATTATTCAATAGAAATTGTGAGACGTTCAAAAAAGATTTTATAAAGTTTCAAGCCGGGCTGGCAGAAATATCGTCAAGTTATGCAACATTCTTTGTAGACCCTAATAATTTTATATAATCGCTGTAACCTTTTATGTAAATTCTTTAGTGTTCCTAGCCCTGGACATGTTTCTTTCTTTCTGAGGATTTTATTTTATCAGATAGCATATAGTAGAGGAAATAATGAAATTACGATATATACTCACTAAAAGTGAAAAGTAATTATGGTATAGATGTATTTACATACTAGATAACGTTTTCACACATGCCTCGAAACCATTTCAATTACCACCTCTTAGTCTCAACACTAGGTGCAGCGTAGATTCCTTCTGGATGTTGTAGTCGGAAAGAGTTCTTCCGTCTTCTAACTGTTT